>CM055762.1:4232831-4252826 GCA_029465975.1 Dallia pectoralis | reverse complement strand
GAGGCGTCTGTTTCTCCAACTGGTTGTATTTGTCCTCTCGCGCGGTTGTGTTTTGGGGCCTTCAGCTTCTCGATTCTGGTTAGAGACAGTTTGCACTGTTCTGAGAAGGGAGTAGTACACAACCAGTACACAACCCTGTACTCAGAATTATGTTTCTGGGCAATTGCATGTATGTAAAAGCATTCTTTTCACAGAACATGAACTGACTGGCGGGTTTTAGAAGAAACTTCTTTGTTTCTGGCTATTTTGAACCTGTATTAAACTCACATATGCCAATGCTCCAGACAATAAACTAGTCCCAAGCAGGCCGGTATTATTGATTTTTATTATCACAACATATTTCAGCGTTTTATGTTAAGGGGTTTTAATGATCAGTCAGCCTTTTGAAAATACTAAACGTTGATTAACAAAGACAAAGTGCCGTTGGAACACATGAGTGATGGTTGCTGAGAATGGGCCTCTGTACTCCTATGTAGATAATCAGTTATAAGCTACACATTCACTGCAACAGTCATTTAAAACATTAACACTGTAATTCTGATCAATTGTCACGTGATTATAATGTGAAAAAATGTGCTTTTCTCTCTCGAAATGGACACCTCTAGGCACCCCGCGTTTACACACCGAGGAATACTTCTGGTCACATACATCACTCTGACTGTCTGCAATAGATCCTCAGAGCCTGGTGACGTGATCATTTGGTATGGAACTAATAATCTTCCTTTGAAATCGATGCTGTTGAAACTCCTGTCCAGATGTCATAAGTTATATATATATATATATATATATATATATATTTATCCTGTCGTAATCACCATTCTACTCCATAATACTAAAAGTTTCTTCAACTTCAACCAGTAAATGCTATGCGATGGCTACAACCTTGAAACAACGGCAGCAATGACAAAATAGTAATTTAATTGAATATACATTAAGAGTAGGAAGAAAATTTCACAGGGCCCTTTTTTTACCCCAGTAGCAGGAAGTAAATATTGTGAATGTTTTGGACGGAAACTGACCAAATTTGTCAATAGGAATGTCAACAGAAATTATCAAGGGCAATGCTAACGGGAATTCTTGACAATGTGACTAGCTGACATATTTTGCTAGCAAGCTCTATATCTGTAGACAGCTATTCACATAATGACTGAGTCAGTACATTGAATTGTTTAGTGCATGGTTGGACTAGGTAATTAATAACTATGCTCGTTTAGCCTGTTTATGGGCACAGGATGCAGCATTTTGCGTTTTTTTTACACTCTATACTTTTTTTCACAAAGTTTTGAGTTCAAAGGGTAAACTCTGAGACTGAGTCATAGATTTTCTTCAAAAAAGTTGTGCCCTCAGCCTGAGTACATTTTGTATGACAGGTAAAGCTCCCATGACAATACACACCATCCACTGTTTGGGCTATTGGTAATCCGTGAAAATTGGTGATACTCTTATCACAAAAGCTGTTTTATTAATAAGAAAACACAACAGCTGGCGTTCACGCCGTTCCGAGGAAATAGGAAAATCACCCTCGGAAGGTCTTTGAATAGCAACACGATGGAGAGTTTTTTGAGGGGCACTCGCGTCCTCCTTTTGCCTTTCATAATCACTGACTCTTAAAGACCCCGGTTTGATCCTGTTTCGTTATTACCAACAATAAGCCCCTCAGAAAAAATATCTCCAGCGCCGGTTACATCACAAAGGCTTACTTATCTTGGCATTACCTATTAAAGGTTTAAACCCTCGCATTTTTGACGAACAGGTTTTATCTCCTCCGTCTTATCGTGGTCTTCGGGGTCCATCTCTGACTGCACAGTAATTTGTTTAATTAAAGTGTCATTTTCTTCGAGGAGAATACGGTCCATCCTTTGTGAGTGATGCAAAGAAGTTCACAATATTGTTTGTGATTTTTTTCCACCCTTCAGCCGGGCTTAGATTAAGTCAGTTGGTGTGTTCGCCGCTCGTTCTGAGAGCTGAGGCGACATATTCGAGATCCTTCTGAGAGGCGGCAAACACAGAAGACAGAAAAGCACAACACAATAACGGCCGGTTTGAGAGTCTTTTTCAGCCCGTCTCTAAACGAAGCCCTGAGAGGATTGCTTTTAGGCCTCGAGCTTTCGTCAGCACTCTGGGCGATTTGTGCATGATTTCATTAGGAGCAAAATACAGATGAAAATAGAGTTGATGCAAAGTGCCGGGTATTGTCCGTGCAGACACACAACTCCCGGACCGCAGACATAAAGTACACACCGACCAGTCCTTAAGGGCTCCAACAAACATTGGCAGCATTTGTTTGCTGCAGCTTCTTTAGATCTTCATTTAGCCTCGACTAGACGGAGATGCTTTATTGTTATCTGTGTGCGGACGATCTCATCCTTTAGTTGGCTAGAGTACCAAAAAAAGACATTTAAACATTATTATAAAAGGAACATTGAAATGGATGAGTTCATCTCATCCACACAGAGGTCATCTAGGGTTCAGAGGTCACAGGTCAGTATATATATCACCAGTTTCCATGTCAACCTAACTCTCCTGTGGCCTACATTTTGTAAGGGAACTCATGTAGCACTCTCCACCTTTATAAGGGAACTCATGTAGCACTCTCCACCTTTATAAGGGAACTCATGTAGCACTCTCCACCTTTATAAGGGAACTAATGTAGCACTCTCCACCTTTATAAGGGAACTCATGTAGCACTCTCCACCTTCATAAGGGAACTAATGTAGCACTCTCCACCTTTATAAGGGAACTAATGTAGCACTCTCCACCTTTATAAGGGAACTCATGTAGCACTCTCCACCTTCATAAGGGAACTAATGTAGCACTCTCCACCTTTATAAGGGAACTAATGTAGCACTCCCCACCTTTATAAGGGAACTAATGTAGCACTCTCCACCTTTATAAGGGAACTAATGTAGCACTCTCCACCTTTCTAAGGGAACTAATGTAGCACTCTCCACCTTTATAAGGGAACTAATGTAGCACTCTCCACCTTTATAAGGGAACTAATGTTGCACTCTCCCCTTTATAAGGGAACTAATGTAGCACTCTCCACCTTTATAAGGGAACTAATGTAGCACTCTCCACCTTTATAAGGGAACTAATGTAGCACTCTCCACCTTTATAAGGGAACTAATGTAGCACTCTCCACCTTTATAAGGGAACTAATGTAGCACTCTCCACCCTTGCAATCTTTTAAAACAGTGACACGGTGTGAGACGGGGAGATTTATGTAGCAGAGTGTGTGCAGATGCAGGGGGAGAATAGATAGGCGAGATCAAATGGAGGTGTATGATAAGGCATGAAAAACGTCTCTCTGGGCTCATAAATTAATGGCAGTGAAGAAGGTTGTCATTATTCGAGCAGCCTTTAAGAGAAGGGTATGGAGCACAGATGCTAAGGGAGAGATAGCCTGGCGAAGTCTGAGTAATTGATGACTTAAAAATAAACCAGCGGGTTCATCTTGGGAGGGATGGAAGAAGAATCACCCGACAACAACAAACAAGTAACATTGAGGTCAAGAGCGTTGTTGAGCTCGTCTAAAAACGAGCCGGCGTCTCCGTAACAAAGCTTTCAGTTTTTCAGATGTTTTGGACTCTCGGAGACACGTTATCGCAACGAGTGATACGGCACTGCTAACAATTCACTTAGACCAGTGTTTTTTTTTCAATCCAAGTCCTTGTTCTCTTGTGGCTCTATCACTTATCAACCACATCAATCACCTCACCACCGAATTTGTTCTTTAAAGTCAATTAGTGGTACGTGGGCGCAGGGGCAAATAAAAACGCATTCAGTACACAGACCCGTTTGGGTCCCCAAGACGAGCAGTAACAACCAGATGAAGACAAGACAACGATACACGCGACAGAAGCACCAGGTGACCCAGGAGACCAGGTGACCTTTTATCGGCGTCTAAACCAGCAAGCAACACATCCGAGTTGCCGGTGAACTTCAGAAAACTGACGGAGCTTGGTTCCTTTTGAACGCAACTCAATGTCATATTTCTTTCAGTCAGATTCAGGCCAAATGAGGATGAGAACGGGGAACGGCGAACAAGAGCTCTACTGTCAGCATTTCGGGACTGACCGCTAGTGTGTGTGTGTGTGTGTCTCCTCCCCCTCTTCCCTCCTCTCCCTCCCTTTCCTTTCTCCTTCTCTCCTTATCTTCTTATCCTCCTCCCTCCTCTCCCTCTTTCCTTTCCCCCTCCCTCCTCCTCGCCCCCCCTCCCTGTTCCAGCAGCAGGCTGTAGGTCCATGTACAGTTGTTGTGCTGTTGGGATGCATTGTGGGGATTTGTCCCTCTGGTTCCCTAGATGGGAATTCTTCTAATGGATCAGCACCTGAGCATCGCCTACAGAGTGCGTTAGAACAGAATGCTGGTGATCTGAAAGTTCTGATTCATTTTATCGACGTCTGTATGTGACGTCTACATGTGTGGAAGAGAGTAATCATGTTGTTTGTGTGTGTTGTTCTGTGTGTGTGTTGGTCTGTGTGTGTTAGAGTCTGAGAAAGATTGAGAGAGAGAGAGAGAGAGAGAGAGGAGGAGAGTGGTATATGCACCAGTGAAATAATCAACTTGCCTGGCTTGCCCGGTACGTTTCTTATTACTTGACAGCTAGATACGCTCAGACCGGAATACTTCCGATTAATTTCCCTCATGTTGTAGGCGTCGCCGTTTGAAGGGGTTGAAAGGGTAAAACACGAGGAGGAAGAAGAAAAAAACACATCTCCTCCTGCTTAGTCTGAAACGAAAAGACTGTCTATCATTTCCTTTTGATTGGGTCTCTTTTGGACATGTTTTTTAAAAACCTGACGTGTTATTAATAAAACAAACTCTAATAGAAATATCATTCTGCTTATTTTTCAATCAGGCACAGCATCGAGGCAATCTGCAAAGCGTGACTTTAATTAAAGATTGATGGTTAGGCCGTTCATCTGAGGCGCTGTTGATCCAGTAATTAAAATGACAAAAAAAAGATTTATTTATAGAAATTTGGTTGAACTTGTTTCCGTTCGCTGTCGGCGCGTCCGATTTTCTGTCTTTTAATGAAGGGAATAACTACGCGTATTTTCTTTCTCTATTCTCCTCAATCATTTTGGAACATCGTGGTAAGCAGTTAGTCATATTCCATGTGTGCACAAAGCAAGTGTTTTACGTCTTTCAGTGAGTGCGGGGGGGGCGAAATGGAAACTCCCATCCGAAAGGCCAACGGAATGCTTTTCTTACAGCAGCGTGCGTTTCTCAATCAAACTCTTCAAAGGAAAGTTAAGTTTCAATGACCTTAGTTCAGCAGTAATCAGAAAGTGATGGAAACGCAAACAAAATAGCTTTGCATTTTTATTTTGGTAAGTAATTATGTAGTCTCTTGGAATTTGACACGGGCTCTAATGAGTTCTCCGAGGACCTCTGTTTTATTTGTTTGTTTGTTATTCTGAAGCTTGATTAAGTCCCCTTGTATTTAGCCAGCACAATAATCCACGCGGGATGCAGAGTAAGCTTAACGCGGTATAGTTAATTCGCAGCTAGACTGCGAAATGCGCGGCGTTCTGCGTCGACCCAGTATCACCTTTGTTGTTACGGCTTCGCTTTGTGTTAATCCTCATTATGTTAAATAGGTTTAATTATCAACTCAAACAGCAATATCTGGAAACCATTGTCAAAGGTACTGTGATATCCTCAAACCTCATATGTATCTCTTTTTTTACCTGCAAACGACTAGGCTTAATGGCGTTTGTAATAGGTGTTTGGTCAAACTGCAATGTGCTAATGAACTTGTGATTTCATCACTGACAGATGTCTGTCTTACGGACGCTGTAACATTGCGCCCACTGTTTGAAATGCTTCAAAAGGCATTTATGGAAGTCCCTCAGGGGGTACCTTTAAGTAATGGGTTTGGTCTTTCTCTATCAACCCTTTAAGTTCCAAGTATAACATGCAGATTTGAACAGCAAAAGAGTATACAGTTCTCAATATGGACGGCCGAAGTCACGATTCAATTTTATTTCCTGAGAATGTACCCATTGTTAATTCTTCGCCGTGTATAAAATGAATCAGTTCCAGAAAGATGGAGACAATTTGGATTAATGACAGGAACGCTCCACCTCTGAATTCCCAAATGGCTGTGTAAACAGTCTTACGCCTCCCACAGCTACCACGTACTGTAATTCTGGAACGATCATCGCGCTACCTTGCCGTTCGCTAAAGTTTATTTCCATGAGAGATATGCCGGATGTGGGCTTTGGCCCAAGGTTCACGCTAGCGACGGGGAATAAGGACGGAAAAAGATGTATTAAATGATTATTGTGACTGATGGTATAAATTTTTTCTAGAAAAAAAGACTTCTATAGCGTAATGGTCAAATGGCCTGTGAAGATGACAGAATTATTAAAAAAGAAAGGATTGAGTAATTTCGGCACATTTATCCATCTGAAAATTACACCTTCACACGCGGTTAACATATACAGTACAGGTAACGGGAACCAGTGAGGGAAAGTTTTTTTCATCCTATTAAATCCTAGACTCTCAGGAGTGGAGTTAATTTCGAGACTCAGTTTGACAACAGAGACAGGGGAAAAAGCAGGTCGGGATTTTTAATCTTTTTCTATAATATAAGTTCAGTGTAACAGACCGGGTTTGCACTAACCGGGCAGAGCCGATGTGGAATCTCAGACGCGCCATCTCTCCCCGACGTGATAAATACATAATACGTCTTATGACGAATGCTTTTATAAAGTGCACCTACGATAAGATTCAGGTATTCATATTTTCTATCATGTTAATGCGTGGAGATAAACCACCGAATCCAGTGCACATTCTTCACTGTCGCCAGGTGAATGGATGGAGCTGTTCACCAGGAGGAGACCCCAGGTAAGTGGGGATGTAATCCCTAAATACGGCTGAGAAAACGAGGGGCTCGTCCGGGCCTGTGTGGGAACCGGATAGGGCGAAGACGCATGACCGGTTCTTAGCATTCTGCGCTATTTATTGGCCATTTCTCCTCATAATTGGGTGATAAAAATCGCCTGCATCGTACCAGAGTTGACTTTGTCATGCTATTTTGAGTAATAAAAACAAGGGGTGTGTGGGGTTTTCGCTGAATCACAGACACGTTCAATGGGAGAAGTTGGTAGGTGACGCGATCACATGCCTTTTATCAGAATGACAGAATTTTCCATCAAATAGTTTCGTGGTAACACTAGACATAACTTCACGGCCGCGTAGAGTGCTTGTACGAAGCCGTTTCGAAAAGTGTTGAACGACAACAGCCACGTAGAACCACCCAGCAACAGACTTCGACTTCAGGCCCCTTGTGATTTTCAGGGACGATTCATCAATTCACACCTGCTGGGGTCAATCTCTGGACAATGAGCTCCCATCCACTTATCTCACGGTTAGGCTACCGTGGTCAATTAAACTGAAGGGTCAGGACTTCTTTTGTTTCCCATACGGGAATGAGTTAGTCAATTTGTTGCAATATACTGTACTGGTTGTGTGTAATGCCTTACTGATGTGTTAGATGTAGAGATTTCCGCTAGATAAAAAGGCCAAGTTTAGACACACACACATTTGTGTGTTTTTGCCTGTGTTTTGTTTTTTTATTGGCCAAGTTGAGGTGAAGTAAATTTGAAGATTTGGGGGGGGTTGTAATAATGCTTGTGGTGTGTGGTTTTGTTAAATAGGAAGATGAATGATTGTTTGGAGAGACTTCAAACAGCCTCCTTCCACAATAGATGCCACAGCCAGGCATCAATAAAGGTCTGGATGACTTTGGTCAAATGTATGCCGGTTTGTTATCTAAACTCATTCTGACTAATTGTGTGTCATCAGTAATCTTTTGATTACATCTCAGACAATTTAGTTTAATTGGCCATAGTAAATGTTCCTGAACAAGCATTCAAGTTAAAAGAAAAGACCTCACTGAGCTGAGGTTTAGCTCAATCTATTGAAGACTTTCCGTACATGGACAAGTGCGGGCGACCTTGATCTCAACTGGAACAGTGCGACAGTTTTTAACCGCAAATGTCCACAGGCGCGGAGAGAAGCCTAACGGAGAGGGACTGGAGGAGATTTCTGTTTTCCCTTCTCACAGTTACGACTACGCCTCCTCATCCCGTTCTTTTACGGTTCCCTTGCAGAGACACTGGCAGCTGTGTGCCATAAACAAGCAGAACCCACTCCTCCCGCTAGCCCTGGCTGCCGTGTGCAGATGTGTGCTTCTGTCACCTGAGTCTCGTAACGGCGCCTCGTTCCCGTTTGCCATGTGGCTCCTCGGACCAGGCTGCCGTCTGGTGCTGGGGGGGGGGTGATGACTCTCCTGGTGAGGCTTCGTTCCTGGCCCTGTTCGCCGTCTTATCATCCAGAAGACTGTGAAAACTCCAATGCTACAGGCGTCGCGGGCCCAATTAGAGCACAACACAGCCTGCAAGGTCATATCACATAACCGGATACAAATGATCAATTACAATTAAGTGTTTTCATCAACTTTGTATTTAGATGACAGGTACCCGTTGTCGGGGATAGAGATTGTTTTTGCATACCATCTTAAGATTTTAAGAAATACAAATGTATATATATGTTAACATATTTGGGTTGACATAGTCTAATTGATCAGAAGTACAGTGTAGACATTGCTAATGTCTTAAATGACTGTTGTTGCTGGAAAGGGCTGATTTTCAGTATAATACCTACATATGCGTAGAGGCCAATTATCAGTGACCATCAGTCCTGTGTTTCAATGGCAGGTTGTGTTAATTGAAAAAAAAATAAAAATGGCCTTTTAAAGACTGATTCAGAATCTGGTGCCACATCTGAAACTTGTTCCCCAGCATTCCGGAGTTGCCTCTGCACTGTTGATGTTAAGAGTGGTGTTTTATGGTTACTATTTAATGAAGCTGCAAGTTGAGAACCTGAGAGGTGTTGATTTCTCAAACTAGACACTTTAATGTATTTGTCCTCTTGCTTAGTTGGGCACCGGGGCCTCCCACTCCTCTCTTGATTGTGGATGGAGAGAGTCGGTGCGGTTCTGTAAAAGGAATAGCACCCATCTTCAGTTTGAGATCTTCAGTTCCTTGGCACTTTCTCACATGGAATAGCCTTAATTTCTTAGAGCAACAATACATTGACGAGTTCCAGAAGGAATGTCATGGTTTCTGGCCGTGTGGGCCTGTAATCAAACCCAGAAATGCTGATTCTGCAGATCTTGAACTAGTCTGATCTGATCAATTAGCCTCTTAAACATGGATTTGCAAGCACACTGTGTCATTGGAACAGAGAAGTGATGGTTGATGATAATGGACCTATGTACGCCTATGCAGATATTCCTGTGAAAATCAGCTGTTTCCTGCTACAACAGTAATGTAAAATGTACAACAGATACAATTTACACTGTATTTCTGCCAAATAAAATGATATGTTATAGACTAAACATGTGCAATTCTATACAAACAATACTGTTTAAAAGTTTCATTTCTCAGAATTACCTTTCCTGATAAATTATAATAAATGTGTTTTGAAGTTATATGTTATGTATATATAATGTATGTATATACGTATATATTTCTGGAAAAAAATTAATTAATGTCATTGCTGATTCATTTAGTACAAACATAATTTGTAATCTACTTACATAAACTAATAAACATTTCGATATCAGGTTAGTACTGCAAATATCTTCAGTATTAATTTTTACCTGTTTATAGACGCATTAGTGGAATTTTTACTACACAATGCATTTTTTTGAGAAATACATATTAATGAATTGTGTCGTCATATAAACTGTGGTGATTGAAGTTTAAATGTAGGTATGCTTGATTTATAGAGTTTTCAGGTGCAAAACAAGACTTGGAGCCGAATTAAAACATCCTCCTGCCCATAAAAAGACTAAGCGCTAATTGCCACTTCTTTTTTGCACACCACAAGCTTTCATTTCCCTTGGGACAATGGAGATTCATGGCAGATGAAAGATTAAATCACTAACTGTTTTAAATGTTTCCGGTCAACGTTGTTACTTTATTTGGCATTTATGACAGTCAATCTTTCTATGATAGTCAATAATTTCAAAAACATTTATGTACATTTACATTTATGCTTTTTCATTAATATATTTTAAAATGCCATAAAATGTCATTTGAATTTCCAAAAGGCTCTGAGTTGGTGGGACAACCCACCTTTCACCTTGGCATTGTCTTACGAGAGATATTTCCAGAGTGAATATGTTGTGGTAGTTAGTGTTGTTTTTTAGTAACTTGTCCATTTTCAAAATTATTCGTCAAAATCCTCATCAGTCAATATTATGATACAACTTAATTCTGTTTTTCCCTTAAAAATCGATGTCTGCTCCTACATTTAAGCAATTTTTTGCTTTTATTTGTCCTCTAAAACTGTCTTTCGCTAAATGATACTGACCCTTTGAATCTTTTAACAACGCAATCAATAAAGCATGTTTATGCACAGCTTGCAGAACCATCAGTTTGGGACTTTTGAAAAAATATGCCCGCGGCTGCAGCTTGCTAAGTGCAGAGCGCTAGCACTAAATCTTGGGAGTTAAAGTTTTACTGGGGCGTTATGGTTAAAAATGCCTTGTCAGCCATCTGCCAGATTCTCTCCCGACATCCATATTTCCACCGCTGCTAAACTCCTGAGAGAGAACGCAGCACCGCCACCATTGGCCGTCCTCCACAATTACAGGAGACGGGGAACCGTGGAATCAAAGCTGCAACGGAGAAACGGAGCAAGGAGGCGGGGTTTTTGATGTCCGACGCGCCGGTGTCTCCGGACTCGTTCCCTGAGTCGTTAATAAACGGCGGTTCTGACCTGTTCAGCATGCCCAGATTGGCAGGTTAATGTATTACAAACCGAGAAAAGAAAAGTCAAATATATAAATAAATTAAGATGACACGAGGAGTGCATTTTCACAGGCTCGGGTAAATGCAAATCATGGCTGATTAATCAAGCCATAATTCCACTGATCCAAAAAGGTTGCCCAGTCAAAAGTGTCTCTTCGCATTTGTGAATGGCAGACAGAAGCAACTTATAGCCGGATTCTAAGTAATACATCTCCGGCTGTATCTTGGCACATTTGTCTCGTACCTTTATGGAATTGTTCTCAGAGAATTTTGACACACTGCGCGTCTAATTTCCTTTCTTCTGATTTTTTTGTTTCTCTTCCTCACGTTTGCAAATGTTGAACGTCTTCCAAATCTTCCGAAACAGGTTTTATGAAAGGTTTCTGAAAGGTTTTGATGAAAAATCTAAATAAACACTCATATGTAACAGTTGAAACACACCAGGCTCTTTTGAACAAACAGTGGTTTTGACACAGTCATAGAGCCTCTGAAATTGCATTACTGAAAACATCAACTGTAACTTTGCCATTTATTCTTAATAGTCACAACCAGTTACTTTAAACTGCTATGACTGCTGTACGAATGTGTGTCTCTCCAGTGATGCTGTCGAATAACACACTGCTGTGCATTCAATCGCCCGACGATGACGACTTTCATCGAAACACTTTTACCATTCCCTGTAAGTACATTTACTCAAGGTATATTGTGGTCACCATGCCAGTTACAGACCTGGACGATGAGGGTTAAGTGCCTTGCTCAAGGATTTGAAGTAGCAAACCTTCGGTCACTTGAACATCTACCTCCCCTTCAACTATAATACACGTCTTTATGGTTCATGGCGATGCGGCTGATCTAGGGTCAGTCCTGATTATTCACATTCTCATTGCCCTGAGCTGTTACGATAGGGGGTTGGACTGCTCGCCTGTACATGGAGAAGCCAGATCACCGGTGAGCTATAGACTCAGTGAGGTACGTTTGTCCATAAATTTGCCAGAGGGGAAACAGAGACAGTGTGTACATGTACGACCCGTCAGAGTCCTGCAGCTTGAGCCAGCCGTCAGGTACCAAACACGCTAGCCACCCGCCCTCACAACGGAGAATTAGTGAGCTAAGCACTCGTAAATCTGTGGACCTGTAGATCTCCCTTCCTGTAGCTGAGAGGGCAAAAGGCAAAATGCGATGGGGGGAGTTTTTTCCGTAGGGCGGCAATGGGAGGTTGAGAGAGGAGGAAGAGGGGGAAGAGGAGGAGAGCAGGCACAGAAACATGTAATCTGCAACCCCTAGTAAATCTTCAGAGGGCGATTGAGTGCAAAACATCGGGCCGTCAGGAGTCTTAGGAAGAAAAAAGGAGAAAAGACGTGTATCTGGTGTTTATCCAAGCTGCGAGGAAGATGAAGTAGATATTCTCTTCCATTAGCAGACGACGTCTTTCATTTCTACCATCAGAAACAGACAGGAATCATATATCTTAGATCGGAAAGTTATGGCATTCTTAAAAGGAAACCTGATCGCTGCAAAACATATATTATTTGATATCACTGCACCTCAGGTTATTCTGCATTGCAATCATAAGGAACTGCTACTTGCTTTTCAGTGCCCAGATGTGTGTGTGTGTGTGTGTGTGTGTTAAAAAACGCTTTATTACAATGACTTTATGTAATAATCTTTTTATGAAATAATATGTCCAGAATGATTTGCCATTTTAAATTCAATCTTTGTGTGGTCAAACTAATTTTAGAACATGTTCATTCACAACTGGGATTGAGCTGTTTCCTGACCTCTACATTAGTGCTTCATAAGCTCTGGCTTATGACATAGCAATGTCTCTGTTATTTGTATCACTGACAAAGGAAAATTACAGTGTTTTGTACTTGACCTTTATACAGTGTTGTCTGTGTTGGACTCTAGCGATGAGCTAGTACCACAATATAAAAAGTGACATTACCCTAACCCAGCATAAACACTTTTCTCATTGCATCTCTTACATTGAGAAACAACACAACGCGTACAGTATATGTGTTTGCTTAGAGCCAAGACGAAAAGAGGATTTACAGAGAGCTTTAAAAACTGTGTGTAACATATGTGCTCTCTGACAGATTCCTGGCCTCTAATCAATTGCCAAATATTTTGCCTTGTTTTGGGTTGGGGGTTGCTGTATATAATAAATCAGCTTGTACTCGTTTGTAATAAGTTATCCTTTTATGGCTTACATAAATTGTGTATTCAGGCATTTTGCATCAATAGAACTTCTTTCTCCCTGATTTGTACTTGAATGTAAGCTCTCTAACCCCAACCTGGCATATTTCAAAGAGAGACTATGAGGCTTTCTCAACGCATTTCGTCTGTCTCCCTTCTCTCCTCCTCAGTAATCTCTGGCCTCCTTTTGAAAGAGGCTTCATGTCAATAAAAAGGTGGCCAGTTTAGTGAGCGCACAGGTGAAGGCGTGTGTGTTCATTAAATGACACGGCATTATCACGTCGCCTGCACTCTCAAGTCAGGAAGCAGACTTGTGTTCTCGAGGGCTGGTTTAAAAAATGAATGTGATAATGACAATTTCACCCGGAAGAATGCCGATGAGTTGGACGATAACCTAGAAACAAATTGACATCTCCTCGACCACTCTGCCTCGCTTTTTAAGACGCGCGGGGAGAGAGGGGGAGGAGGATACTCGCAGTTTATAAACAGACCCCGTCTTCCCGGCTTTGGCTCCGCCCATCCTGTCTAACACTTCACATCAGTTGCGTAACCAAGCAGCTGTACAACAGCCAAACTCACACCGGGGCCTGTTTCTGATCTGCGAGGAGAATTAGTTTGCTTGTTCGCTTTCCATGTCACCTACGTGATCATGCGACTGACACAGCCGCCGTTGCAATGTGATGCGTATATATATTTTTTACAGGGCTTGTTGTTATTAGCACGCCGTCGCTTCGCGTCTCAGAGCGCGGTTCTGTTCCGGTGTCGAGCTGACAGAATGCTCTCCAGTGAACTGAGGGCTGCTGGGAAAGGAGGGGGATGTGTGTCCCGGCATCTTGTCATGTGTCCGATAATTAAAAATCTGATATATTGACACGCATCAACAATCGCGGAGGGGCCTGTCGTTCTGTGATGTTCGCCTTTCTCCCGGTCTACATTCACTTGACAAAAAGGAGAGGAAGAATTGAATGATGAAAAAAAGAGGCCCTGGTTTTCTCACCCCCTGTCACCCCCCCAACCATCCCCCTCTAGCCGGTCTGTCACTCAGCTGCTGTGGCAACCACACCAGACAGCAAACAGAAGCGCCGGCCAACCGAGTTCCCCATCGGTTTATTCTAATATTTATTGCCACCCAGAAAATGAACATGATACAGTTGAAGGACGCACGAACGCCGGGCGGCGATGGGATTCTTCCCAACAGAACATCCTGAGTCATAGTTTTGTCTCTTTTTTCCCCCCACAATAATTACACATTCACAACGCCAACTGTTGGTCGTGTAACCGGAATTTTATCTGAAAAAAGACACGGTACGCCCGATCCGGAAAAGACGGAGACATCCGAGGCTGTTGCTGTGGTATCTGGGTTGTTTGTTTTTCCGATTCAAACCGAAGTGCTGCACGTTTTTGTGAAAGACGCTTAAGATGACGTGACGTTTTCAACCATCGTGATGCCAGTCAGAGTGGGTGTTACGTGAGCAGAGCTTTGCAGGTCTCTCTCTCTCTGTCTGTCTCGCTATTTTCCTCGGTCTATGGTTTTATCTCCCTCTCGCTCTCTCTGCGTTTGTCTGTCCGTGCCCCTCCCCCTTCCCCCCTGCCTGTACGCCTCTCCCTGGGAAGGCCTGAGACAGCCCTAAGCCAGCTGTCATCTCGTCACGTTGTACAGGTCCAGCCGGCTAACGTTCTGATGACACCTTCGTGCCCCAGCGAGACAGCCTGATCCAGACAGGCGTCAGAAAACATTCGGTCCCCCTCAGCGTTCGCAACAACTATCATGCACGCACTCGTGCACACACACACACACACACACACAGACACACACACACAGGCACACACACACACACACACAGACAGACAGACAGACAGACAGACAGACAGACAGACAGACAGACAGACACACACACACACACACACACACACACACACAGACAGACAGACAGACAGACAGACACACACACACACAGACAGACAGACAGACAGACACACACACACAGACAGACTGCAAATATACCAGAGGCAAACCCCTCTTACTTGCCAATCGTCAGCCACCAGCACTAATGATGAAGATGTAGTATATTTAGAATTGATCTGCAGAACACAAAACGGACTGTGTCTGAACAGCGAAACATGGCACATGGCTAGTTTGAAAACGAAACCCCCTCCGGTTTGTATTCGATCATCAAAAACCCGTCCTCTCTGTGTACCCCCCTAGGTGTTGAGCGGATCAACTCAGAGCGCATCAGAAGAAACACGCCCGACCCGACTGCTAACAGTCAAACACGGCTCACACGGCTCTACGGCTAGCCAGTCGGCTCCTTCAGGGACAGAGCGGCTCATGTTTGGCTGATGCACTTTGGCTCGGGACTCCATGGCGTTTTAACTGTCTCACCCAGGAGAAGGGACTAAGCCCGCAGTTGTTGCGTCCGCGCGTTGAAGATATACACAGTCCAAACACACACCCCTGTGTGGCACCAACGCTCTCCGCCCTCTCGGAAGTCACCAGGCTCCGGCTGTATTAGGCCCTCCCTCAACCGTCCCGATATCTCGTCCGCGTTCTCCTTCTGTCCATCTATCCTTCTCCATCCCTCATCTCCACCTCTCTTTGTGTCTCTTCCCACAGCCCATCCCCTCTGTAGGTTTTTTGGGATGAGTCGTGCAGATCGGATATTATTCCGCTGGCGCTGTAAAGTTGGATTGCTTTTTTATGTCTCACAAAAGCCTCAGGCATAATCTACACACACCTTGTTTCGAAAAAGAGAGCGACGAGGAGGGGGAGAAAACGCCTTTGTCACAGCTAAATGACTCACCTAAAGGCCGCGAACGGAGAATACGATTTACAACGGCCACATCTTTGGCGTTTGAGGATGTGCTTGCTTCATCGCGACTGTTGTTCCTGTCGTTCGGGACGCTCGTAAACCGAACGGACGTGCGCGCGACGTCGATCTGAGGTCGTTCGAGGACCGGGTGACGGACGGTCGGGAAAAAGTTGAGTCCCTCGTTCCAAGGATTCCAAGTGACACAGTTGCATCAGTCACCCTAAGTTACGACTCGCTATCTGCTTTGTTTTCCCTAAACAAAGAGGGTTTAATTTGCCACTTTGTGAAGATGTTCCATTTACAATCCAAATGAGGAACATGATTGGCTAACTCCTCTGCAACAGAATGGAAAAAAGCAGATCACTACCCTCTGTTCACTTTTAATGGCCTCTTCCTGCTTTTATTTTACACAGGAGGCCACCAAACAGTCTCCTCAGCATTTCCATCTCTCCTTCTGCTATTACTCCTACCTGTTTTATTCCCCTTTAACTGTGTTCGCTAAAGTCGTTAACTGATTAAGCGGTTTAATTAGACCCAGTAGTGTAGTGGCAGGGACGCTGAAGCAGAGATCGAAGAAAGGAGAATAAACTCAGAAATGTCAGCTCCTTCTGTTGCTAGCGCTCTCGTGACATCGCTCACGCCCGACATGGGAGCCCGTGTCAAGGCGCACGTCCACTGAGCGAGCAGTCTCCGTCTTCCACCCCGAGCCGACCGGGACAGAAACGGAAGACGCCGAACCTCGAATGAAACCAAACGACCGACTGGGAGGTTGAATAAAATGACTTTCGACCACAACCCTGACAGGACAAGCGCATCCAAAGACTCTCCCACCTCCAGCGGGAGTCTTTGGATGGAGAACGGGACGCTGTCAGAGGTGAGATGTCCAAGCTGGGTCGTGAAAGCCAGGATCTGGGTAAACACACAACCCCCCCCTCCCCCATGCTAGTCAGTAGGGGACGGCCATTGCACTCCTCCCCTCTGCTTTCCGCCTGTTTTTCCCTCCGCTGTGTGCGGCTACGTGTGTGGCTAAGCGTATGTGGCTCTGTGTGTGGCTACGTGTGTTTGGCTACGTGTGCGCGGCAACGTGTGCGCGGCTACGTGTGTGTGGCTACGCGTGCGGCTACGCATGTGTGGTATCGTGTGGGGCTACGTGTGTGGCACGTATCTCTGCGGAGCACCCTGATTGGTTAACACCGTGGCTACCCACTTTACTGACACAGTCCACTGAATCCCTGTCGCTGACAGAAACAGGCCGTTTCTCTTACTCAGGCTGCGTATGTGTGCCTGTGCCCGAATATAGGCTGACAAAGAGCAAACACACCGGCATATTGGGCATCTCTGAAATAGCCCGGCCGCCCAACCGTAATGTCAACGTATCTAGTTTTACCGCGAGAAAGGATAGTGATGTTTCCGTTTCCCGTGCGGTTTGTCTGCTTGACTTTCACAATGCTATCAGGTTGTTTAGCGGTGTGCCTCCCGCAGCACCAGGATATCTGCACTTTCTTTCACCTTTAGCGGTCGTGCGCGTATCGTGTCAGCGGGAGTTCACGCCGGTTTCTGGTATGCACAGAGCCGATGTCAGGAGCCGGAGCTTCAGAATGGAAGACAATGGTGTCTGATTTACCCCCTGACCTACTAAGTGGGTTCAAGTCTGGGTCGGCGAGAACTGGGAGTGGTCATGTAACAACGCTAAACACCCAAGCTGCTCTTCAGAGCCTTTGATGAACACACACATGATAGACGTACATAAATGATAGGTCAAATTCAGTGTATATGAAGGATACATGATTGGTAGTAGTATGAACTTAAAAGTAGTAATAGTAGTAGTAGTAGTAGTAGTGGTAATGGTAGTAATAATAGTAGTATTAGTAGTAGTAGTAGTAGTAGTATTAGTAGTCTATAAGTAGTAGCAGCAGTAGGTAGTAGTAGTAGTAGTAGTAGTAGTAGTAGTAGTAGTAGTAGTAGTAGTAGTAGTAGTAGTAGTAGTAGTAGTAGCAGTGGTAGTAGCAGTAGTGGTAGTAGTAGTAGTAGTAGTAGGTAGTAGCAGTGGTAGTAGTAGTAGTAGTAGTAGTAGTAGTAGTAGTAGTAGTAATGTATTGGTAGTAGCAACAGTAGTAGTAGTGGTAGTAGTATTATTTGTAATAATTGTAGTGGTTTATTGGTAGTAGTAGTGGTACTAGTATTTGTAATAGTTGTAGTGGTATATTGGTAGTAGTAGTGGTAGTAGTATTTGTAATAATTGCAGTGGTATATTTGTAATAGTAGTGGTAGTAGTATTATTTGTAATAATTGGAGTGGTATATTGGTAGTAGTAGTGGTAGTAGTATTATTTGTAATAATTGTAGTGGAATATTGGTAGTAGTAGTGATAGTAGTATTATTAGTAATAATTGTAGTGGTATATTGGTAGTAGTAGTGGTCGTAGTATTATTTGTAATAATTGTAGTGGTAGATTGGTAGTAGTAGTGGTAGTAGTATTTGTAATAATTGCAGTGGTATATTGGTAGTAGTGGTAGTAGTATTATTAGTAATAATTGTAGTGGTATATTGGTAATAGTACTGGTAGGAGTATTATTAGTAATAATTGTAGTGGTAGATTGGTAGTAGTAGTGGTAGTAGTATTATTAGTAATAATTGTAGTGGTATATTGGTAATAGTAATGGTAGGAGTATTATTAGTAATAATTGTAGTGGTAGATTGGTAGTAGTAGTGGTAGTAGTATTATTAGTAATAATTGTAGTGGTATATTGGTAGTAGTAGTGGTAGTAGTATTATTAGTAATAATTGTAGTGGTAGATTGGTAGTAGTAGTGGTAGTAGTATTATTAGTAATAATTGTAGTGGTATATTGGTAGTAGTAGTGGTAGTGGTAGTATTAGTAGTAGCCGATTATGACGATAGGACAACACTTTATTTCAGGGAGGCAGACAACATTTTTTAATTGATCATTTCCATCTTGCTGCATATGAGAAATAATCAAATATGAATAAAATCGAAAAAGCAGCAAATTATTATCTTATGATGGCTTGGGGGAGTTTTATTTGACAGCTGGGAGCAGTATCTTTATGGAGAACACGAGAGGAGAGACAGCGACAGGAAAGAGGGAGAGGAGGAAGAGGAGGGAGAGGAGGGAGATACGGCGACGAGGAGTGGCGGTTTAGGGGCAAATGTTTCATTACACACTGGGGGGCTGTGTGTGTGGGGGGGCTGGGGGTGTGGGTGGGGGTCTGGTGAGGGCTGGGGGTGAGGGCTGGGGTGTGTGTGTGTGGTGGGGGCTTGGGGTGTGTGTGTTGGGGGCTTGGGGGTGTGTGTGGTGGGGGCTGGGGGCTGTGTGTGTGTGGGGGCTGGGGGTGTGTGGTGGGGGCTGGGGGGTGTGGTGAGGGCTGGGGGTTGTGTGTGGTGGGGGCTGGGGGGCTGTGTGTGTGGGGGCTGGGGGGTGTGGTGAGGGCTGGGGTGTGTGTGTGTGTGTGGTGGGGGCTTTGGGGGATGTGTGTGGTGGAGGCTGGGGGCTGTGTGTGGGGGGGATTGGGGGCAGTGGCGTTCACATTCAGGCTGGGAGCGCACCTCACATTAAGCGAAAAAAACATGATCAATGACGGGAAGCTGTCGGATCGTTTGGTTACTACAACCACAGGCTCACACACAGACCCGCCACAGGGCCACGGAAACACTTTCAGATGCACGGCCGTGCGTACGCACTTGTACAAATGGACACCTCGCGCGCACACACGCACACGCACACGCACACGCACACGCACACACACACACACACACACAGCGGAGAGACGGAGAGAGCCAAGACAGAGCATGACATTTAAAGGGAAAAAGCTGACATTGACTCCGTCACTGTCACTGCGCCTGCCATAAAGCAGCTGCAAATATTAAAACATTTTTCATCTGCGCCGCATTATTGGCACCAGAAATTGTTTTCCTCTCCGTTTGATACGAGGCTGAACTGCCGCAGAGCTCCCCCGAGACGCCAGGCGGTTACTAAGGCCTGCTAACGTATTGGCAGATGATGTGGTGGCATTCGTGTACACTTGCCACTCACAGAATCCTTATGCACCCCCCACACACACACACACACACACCCCCCAAACCCCCCGCCCGCAGACCCCAGCGTCCCCACCGACCCCAGCGTCCCCGCCGACGACAC